>JBAIZL010000002.1:164418713-164448713 GCA_036971475.1 Prosapia bicincta
GAATGCTAGACAGGCTTTGACTTATTGTTCACTGTGATATCTGAAATTTCATTTTCAAACCACGTTTCCCAAGCTACATAAACGTTGTACGTTGTTACATTTGTCAACAGTTTAGGATGAACTAACAAAAATTCGCCGTAGCCCAAACAATGGTCATTTATTCCTCGTAGCTTGGCCACCAGAGCGTTTCAAGTCTGTTATTTTTAATAAGAGCACATTCAACCTTGTTTCTTTTTTCATTTGGCTTACTCAATATAACTCTTCAATTCGAATTCATAATCGTGATGTTTTGTCAACAAAGTTCATACATTTGAAAATAAATTACATAGTTTAAAAAATAAACAAATCCCTTTTTTTATTTTTTTATTATTGATAAGAATTTACACAAAACGTATTGAAATACATTTAAAAAATATTTTATTTACTTCTGTTTTAAAGCATGCACACAACATACTATTTCAGGGTAAAAGATATTTACCGACACTAAAGCTGTTGCTATAAATTCTCAGTACCTTTCATTGGCTACAGGATTTTCAATGTTGATGAATGAGATGCAATATCGTAAATACATATATCGGATACATATAGAACGGCTTGAACTGACGAAAAAAAGAAATATTTTGTAATTTATTCTACAGTGATTTTCAAATTTAGTTAACAACTTTTATTTTGACACATATTTTCAAAACCAAAGCAACATTTCTACGCCCAGGTCTGGCGAGCATAGAATAGTCTGAAGTTTCCCAACAGAGACTGCCTTAAATCTAGTGTAAAGATTTCTCATTGTAGAATAGTCTCTCGCACATTGTTTACAGTTAAGTACGTTGACAGGTTACAGTGAGCAGCCATATTTGAGTGTCCAATTTCTGTAAATTTGTTAAACATATTTAGGTACTTTGTTAAAATTGTATAGAAAAATACAAATTACGCATCTATATTTAAAATATTTTTAAATAATGAACATTGCACTTATACCGAAAAAGATTTAGAGTCTTACGTATAAAAGTGATGTCCCAAATAACGAATACATTATCATCAAATATTGAGGTAATTTAATAAATTGTTCTAGTTTACTTGTTCCAGATTGTACCTGAAGTTGCAAGTAAAGTCTAGCGGCCTTGAGTGAAGAATAAATCTATACAACTATGCTTTAATTTTCTAACATGTATTCCTTCACTAACGAAGTAATAGGGTTTTAACCTAACTTAGCTATACATCATACTATTGATATAAGATTTTTAATCCGGCCATAAATCTTACAACCCACTGTATTAATAAGAATCGGAATATTTTAGAACGTACGGTTCCTACAGAAACATGTTTTACATTAACGTTTTTGTAAAAATATAATGTAATCTGCGGAATGCCTACATCATTGATAGTACAATAAAAATATTGAAAAGAACCCCAATACCACAAAAATAATCAAAAATAACAAATAAGACAAGTTACTTAAGATTAAACCCTTATGTACATTTCGATGACCATGTCATCATCATCAGAGGGTCTAGTTACAAGACCCTCTGATGATGATGACATGGTCATCGAAATGTACATAAGGGTTTAATCTTAAGTAACTTGTCTTATTTGTTATTTTTGATTATTTTTGTGGTATTGGGGTTCTTTTCAATATTTTTATTGTAATATATTGTACCACTGTGCTCTTGATATTGTGTATCATTGATAGTGTTAATTTTGTGGGCTGTCAAATGCAACATCGTAAGGTACGAATAAATAATATTGCACTAATTAATTCGATAAATGGAATAACTATTCCACTCCAGAGTTTAATTCCCTGTAGCGCTAAGTAACGTATTTGTGCTATTTCAGACCCCAGATGGACTCGGTCTTTGAAGCACTAGTCCCTAGGCTAACAGGTCTAACATTGCAGCGTAGTGCAGGTTACATTATCCTTATGCATCACTATATGTAAGTTAATCCAACTAAACAATTTTAAAGGTATAATAGGAATGTGTCAATAGAGTAAGTTGAAACATAAGATTACTGAAGAGCAACTATAATATAAAAAAACCTAGAAAGAAATGTTCAAAGAAGACGACGAAGAGATTTTGCCTATATAACAGTCAAAGTGGTACAGAAAGAAAAAAGGCAAAATTTTGACGTCATGTGAAGTAGATTCCTTACTGAGGAGTTTTATTTTATCACAAACGTTTTCCTTGTACTGCCCTAGTAGTTAATTACATTTAACTATTAAAATTTGAATTCCGTTGCTTGAAGTAGGACAAACATAGGCCTAAGTCTAGTAGACTTTATAACTCAGAAATACACTAAATAGTAAAAAAGGTTTTATATTTTAACTGTTCAATTAGTGAACGCAACATTACTGAACAAACGAAATTGAAAAGAGAACTCAAAAATAACAAATTATCATGAAAAAATGTTATTTAAATATCCCCTATACACTCCTATAAACTAAAGAATATTAATAAATAACTAGTGCTTGTTTCCTTAGCTGTACATTATTTCTTGAAAAACTTTGAAACAAACATACTTTAATGCTAATCAAAATTATGTATTTAATTTCATAATAATTATACAACAATATTATAACAAACAACTACTCATTATTTCTAATTAAAAAAACTAAATCTCTTCATTACTTTTTTCTTGTACAAACCTTAATAAATGTTTTTTTTTAACATGCATGACTTTTTTAACCCCATGAAAAAGATTACTTTACACAAACCACAAAATGTACTAAAGTTTGACTCACAATGTTTAGCGTATTGAATCGCAGTTAAACTTTCCAGCAGCTGGAAGACTGTAAGCAGCTTATGTAAAGCCTTTATTCATATGCGTGAGCGGATATTGGTTTTAGCCGGGTGCAAAAACATTGCATTATAATGGGCAATGCCATTGATTTGGAAATCTGCCAAGTAACTTGGACATTTTCCACACAATTAGTTTTTCAAGGATTTAAATAGTTTTGGCTAAGAATTTCTTTCTTCTTATTGCCTAACGGGGGTGTGAATCTGAATAGTTAATTATAATACACACGCAGTATTTATTGACAGTTACTGTTTTTTTAGAAAATGGTAATTTATTTCATATTTCAATTATTTTTTAAACAACAAAACATTTATACGCCTATTTTATACTTATGTTAATTTTAAAAATTTATTTATTAAAATTTTCACATATAGTAAGGTCTGGAAGTGATATTTGTGTTGATATATTTATCTCTTGGAGGTGTAGATTTATAAGTTAATATTTTAAACACTTAGTTTCTCTATAGAAATTTATTTTTTAACTTCTCTTTGAAGTTCATGATATTTATCCCGTATCTATTTTCAAAATAAATACTATTCCAATCATCAGAGCATTAAATGACATTATATTTCAGATACAAATTAAGTATTATTACAATAATACTTGACATATAAAATTACTTACATTTAATTGCAATAATCCTGCAGTAAATACTTTATTTTGGAATTTAGACGAACATGTTTACCGTACCTAATACCTAAGTAATGTTACGGATTCTAAGTGGTTCCAAATTATAGAAATTATACAAATAAAATGAATAGGGTGTCAATCGGAAACATGAAAACTAATAAAATATAAATATTTTTAAAATATTGCTTAAAACAAACAAACCAAAACATTTAATTATAACACAAAAAAAACGGAATACTAACATAACATTACTAAGGTACACTTTACTTCTTATTTAAATATATAATTATAATGATGTTGCAAAAAATTGTTAGTAGTTCTAAGACCGAATATTTGCAATATCTGTAGTAGTGTCAGCGTTTTGGGCAAGCAGCTCTACCTGTTCGAAGGGGATCGTATGCGGCAAATGTATCATTGAAGGGCATGTTGATAAGTGATGTGTTAATTCTCCAATCTGCGTCAACTGTGTGGTTTCAGACAAGGACGATCATCCGTTGACCAATTGGTTTTGTTAGAATGCGCTATTCAAAATGCTTTTCTCTTGCGTAGAACAGTCTTTGCTGTTTTCCTCGACCTTGAGAAGGAAAATGATATGGCATGGAAAAGAGGAATTCTGAACACTTTGAAATCATAAGGTATACAAGGGAATATCCTAGCACTCAACGCTAACTTTCTATCAAACAGATCTTTCTGCGATCGTCTTGGAGGCACATATTGAAACAGTTATAAAAAGGAGATATACCACAGTGCAGCGCGCTGGGCGTCACGCTATTTGCCATTGCAATAAATAGTATCACGTCCGGCATATGATCTCCGGTTCATTGTTCTCTCTTTTAGAATGACTTTTGTATTTATGTGCCTGCTAGTAGTATGGCAACTGAGGAGGGATCTTTGCAGATAGCAATATGCAAATCAGAAGAATAGTCAAGGACTAAACGTTTCAAATTATCTAGTGTGTGTGTTAAAAGAGAGAGAGAATTACTACAAATAATTTTAGTCACGGTAAACTTTTCATTATTAAACTTTAAATATATATAACATGCAAAATAAAAACACAGCTGTTTCGAAACTGAAAATGTTTATTTATATCTTGAGAAATATATATATATATATATATATATATATAAATATATATATAATAAAATAGGATGTCTAATAATTTAAAAAAAATTAAATATATTTGGTTGTATAATACTATTCAGCGATTTCCGCTAGCAAACAGTACCACCATCATCGAAAATAAATTTTAACTATTCCTGATGACGTTGATACAGTTTTTCAACTAAAAATTTTGAACCGTATAATACAACAAAATATTTTTTTATTTGTATTTTCGCATATTTATTTGGTGTATATATATATATATATATATATATATATATATATACATTTATGTAATAGGATACGCTTATATTCCCAAGGTTTTCTAACCTTATAAAAGATAAAGTTATTCCTTACCTAGCTATTCCAGGAGTAAACTTAGTCTTAATAGTAAATCTGTATAAGTAACTAATGGTAAAATAATTTATTCGTTGTGGAAATATACCTTTGACCTACTAAGTTTGGCGCAACATAACAATAATATCACATTACAGAAGTGTAACACAAAATAATTAAACACAAACACACGTAAATGGAACGTTGAACAGAAATAACAGATTAATAGGAAAATAGTATGGTGTTTGTACATCACTGTGGTTGTTATGAGCAATATATAATAATGTCATACACCTAAAAAAATGGATAATTACGTGGTAAACAGTAGTGGATATATCTTATTAATGTGAAATAGTTATTTGTTGTACATTACTTTACAATACAATCAATTAAGGTTAATTTAGTCAGTGAACATAGAAAAAATTGCCTTATAACAATCTAAGTATTTATCAAATATTAAAATATATATTGATAATTTAAATTAACAATCCACTTTACCTCGCTTTATACATAATTTTTGTTACATTAATTTTTAATACATATGGATAAAATACATGAGAATAAATTCAAAAATTAAAAATTCTTTACTTGTATACGACGAAAAACAGTAGTCAATACAAAAGAACGTACTACATGCTTCACAACAGGCGGAATAGAAGGAATGCATGCGTTCTTCTGTTTGGATACTATGTTAAATCAGCGTGGGAAATGGAAAATACTATGGAAATAAGTTATTTTATTAGACGGCTACATATTTACCTCAAGGGGGCGGTGAGTTTCAAGTCGTCCTTCTTATTGCACTGAAATTTTTACAGGCGAATTTCTGGCTTCATTTATATAGAGTATGAAAGCTATTACTGATGTAAAAATAAATGCCGTACTATTAGGTATACAATTAACTCACCTCTTTAAAGAAAAGCTTTGTTTGGTTATTTAGCATATTTTCGTTTTAATTTTTTTTTATATAGATCTTTCAAAATGAATTTGAAGTATACATAATTATTTATATAATTTTCGAAACACAAATTATTATCTCTATCTTAGAAAATATTTAAAATTCATCATTTCAGTGAGTTTAAATGAAACAAAATTCCAATAATTCTTTAATTTGTTACCAAAATATCTTAATTATAATTTGTTGCCTTAGACAAAATATAAACAGCGGTTTTCATATATATATATATATATATATATATATATATATATATATATATATATATATATATATATATATATTAAATATGGTGATATGTTTTCTTGTAATATAGTTAATAAATTGAAAATGTTTCAAAAACAAGAATACTTTTAATGCATATATTTATTCAAAGCTTTTCGCCGATAAAACAGTATCAGCGTCATCAGGAAAATAATTATCTAACAAAATATGTTTACACAAATTAAATCATATGTAATACCCAAGGTAAACATATTTTGTTAGCTAATTATTTTCCTGAAGATGCTGATACTGTTTTATCGGCGAAAAGCTTCGAATAAATATATGCATTAAAAGTATTCTAGTTTTTGAATCATTTTCAATTTATTTTATAATATATATATATATATATATATATATATATATATATATATATATATATTGCTATAAATTTAAGTATCATGTTTTCTAGAAACTTTGAAACGATGAATATATTTTTCCACCCAGTTTGTTTCATGCGAACATTAAAGACATATTCAAGCAAATAATTTTTGATTCGGCATTACCTGAAGCTACTAGTTTACACTTACACACATTGGAATATATTAATATGTAACCACTTCGCTAGAGTGGCTCTTGATTTATTTTTAAAGAGAAAATTTTTGAGAGGCTTGCAAGTTAGTAATAACTAACTTAATACGTTGTGTGCAGAGTTGATAATATTGATAATCGCCCACATCTACCAAGTGGCGTCCTTATTCATATAAAGTCTTTTTACTACCACAGGCAAGTGGTAACATCGGTGGAAATATATTAGCTATTATCAATACTAATGACATTGTGTTTAGTTAACTCTATATAACATTTCCTCCTCAATATTGCTTTCGTATGAAAGAATAAAAACTTATACATTTATTGATTTTTTTGATCATTCGTCATTTTAGACGTTGTTAATTTAGTGTCAAAGGCAGTAAACGAGAAATAAATAAAACCTTTTATGTTAATAAAAATCGAGTTTTGAAGATTTAATGTTTTAAGTATCAACTCCCACAAACGTTTGGCCTCCATTTACAAGCACCAGTATGTAGAATCCAAAGAGTTTCGTAAAAGTTACCTAAATGTAACAGTTTAAAAAAGATTAAGGTCTAGTAGTTGCCTTATGGATTATCATCTGTGGCAGGCAGACGTTTCAGAGACAGATAAAGTGTGCGCTTGGAGGTGTGAAGGTTGTATAATCCTCTAGGGTTCTTTTGAGTTTGAGTGACCTAAACACTGTGTAGACTACTATTACAAATGCATCCAGCAGAGTAAGAAAACATATGTAAGGCCAAATAATATGGACCCTTAACCTGAAGCAAGATATAAGCATCTAATCCTGTAAATTATCGATAAAAGTTACAAACCGTTAATTGGTCTACTCCTTTAAAATATCATCCAAGCATTTGTTATTTATCTATAAATAGGTAAGCTGAACGTAATGTATTTATTGTACGCATTTATGGAATATTAGGTGAGGAGTGGTTGCGTTCAAATGGAAAGTCGCCACACGAATCAATAAGTAACAGTCTGGAAGTAACATGTATTATGCATGTCCCTTGAAGGAAATACGTATCCTTACTTTTAACAACGTTCTGTTCCTTTATTGATCCATTTTCTTCTCAGGTTTCTTGTTCTATATAAAACGTATTGCATTACAATTAGGACATTTAAAAGTTAAATAGGGAGGAACGTTTCAAATTGTAGCTCTCAATTCCAATGACTTTTCCCGTGTTGTTTATAAGAAAAACTCTTTTATTTCCAAACAGAAAATGTACTTAGCAAGTATTGTGTGCATGTAATTTAAGTAACGTAGAAATGATAAATATTTAATCCTCTCTATTTTGTCCAACCCTGGGAGTAGAAGATGAGAGGAAAAGGAAAATTAATATTTTGATACAAACAGCAAATTTCTAATATGTATTGGTATATTAACTATTAGTAATTCAAATCATGTAGAAATTAGAATTAAGGTCCACACGTAAATTCAAAAACGGGCATAAGAAGAAAATGTATAAAATTACAAGCTATAAAACAGTAGCCTCACAACTTCAAATAAACACAATAAACATAGGTTGTAAGTAAAATAATATTAAATCTCTTGAATTTATTAGGCACTGTTGAGTTATAGGTAGCTATTTATGTTTATTTTATAGATGAGGTTAGTTAGCAATTATCAAATTTTATTATCTAAATTATAAATTAGTGGTATATTAGAGTTCAATTTAGTAAGTAATCTAGTGAGTGAGTTTTTTTTGTTAAATCCAGAAATCATTTTATTTTGTATTTCAAAACACAGTTATGTGACCCAAAAGGTTGGTTATTAGTGAAATTTAATAATACTAATAATAATAAATTTTTATTATTTGTTTTTATAATTTTATTTCATACCATCAAAGAAGCGTGTGATGTTATAGTTGACGTCCAGTGAAGCTTTTTAAGTTGTAGATGGAACACTTACGTGTAGAAGGCCTACTCATAAGTTATATTACATATATATGGTAAATTTATGAAGTAATTAGAAAGCTAAGAAAAGTTTATTCTTTTAAAACAACGTGATAACCAAAAAGAGTTTTTGTATAGGGCACGTACGGGACTAGGGCAAGAAGTTTCCTTCATTAAAACTATCTAGAAACTTGGTAGATGTGTCACGTTCCCTATCGACAAAATAATCTATTATACACTTTACAAAAAAACCTTAACAAAATAATGGTTCGATTAAAATACTCTAACGTAAACATTTTAAATTTGATATGTAGAAGTTAAAACCTTTGAAATTGATCGGATCCAAATTTTAGCAAGATAGGGAATGACTAAGATAAGCTAGTCCATGGAATACTTAAAGTAGTCTTTTGGAAGCCTAAAGCAGGAACTACGATTATATATTTAATGTCATTGTAAAGGTTTTGTGGATATAGACGTGTGTTCAAGGAGATATAAGCCCAAAAGAACACTTGTTTAATATATCCCGAGAAGAGGTGTTGTTAAGTGGGAGATTTAGGTTGAAAGTGTTATTTTTAATAATAGGAGATATAATCTCATTTATAAATATTTAAAAGTAGTATCTGCGAGTCAGACGTCTGCATACTAGTTTCAGTTAAAGTGTCCAAATGGAAAAGATTGATCTAGGAACCATCAAACTTATAGTTAAGGGATGGCCCTAAACAGACACTTTCAAGTGACGAATATCATTACACTTATGTGCGTTTGTTTGTTTTGAAAAATAGTATAATCTTTGTTAAATAAGACTTAATTTTCAATTAGGCCCTAATTGTTTGACTAAATTCGATATTAAATTCATTTAATTTTTTCTTGGTAAAAAGGCGTTTAGTTGCCTAATTATTTGTTCTCTACCTGTAATACCAAAGAATCTATATCTTATTTTTATTTTAAGTTACCAATTAAAATTTTTTCATTTTTTTAGTATTTAAAAAAGGAGTGGAGATATATGCAGTAGAGATAGGTTATAGTTAAAAGCGAACATAATTTACATCATAATAAATAATAGTAAAATAAATAATACAGTAGGTAGACTGGCGCCAGAACAATTAGGAAATAGATATATTAGCGTACTAATCATGATAGAAAATTAAATTTTGTATATTTAGTACCGAATATATATATATATATATATATATATATATATATATATATAATATTAATCAAATGAAATATAAAAATTATTAAAAGTAACATTTTACAAATTTAGACAATTTTATTATAAAAAACCTAATGGCCAGAAATGTGTTCTATGTCGTTAAGGGGCTCATTCTTTTTCAATGTGTTAAATGAGGTTATAGGACCAAAATTATTATGTTATTACTAATAAGAACAATATTACTAATATAGACAGAAGAAATTGCAAAGTTATTACCATTGAATAGGTTATACAGCTTACAGTTTGTACAAATAATCCCCATATTAGATTTAAACATAGAGTTAAGCCTATGGATAATTGAATTTCTTGTGGAAGTACAAACATTATGCTTTCCTGATTGTATTGCATACCGAATAGTCTCTTTTGTAATTAAGTCAAACATATCGGAAGTAAACAAATTTCAAAAAAATAGTAAGGTGTTTCGTCTCTTGTCGGTTCCGACAAAACCAAAGTCATATTCCCAGTAAAAGGGGGTACATTAATTACAAAACTATTGTCGATTTATACCATAAAGGAAGATTCTGGTCTGCTGTAAATGAATGAAAAGGCAATGACTGATGTACGGGTTGATTTATCAGATTCTGGTCAGTTAAATTTAATACTGTTGTAGTGTCACCATTTAACCTTCATTAAACTTGGTCACCTTCGTCTAATGACTGATGTACAGCTTGTATGGGTTTATTTATCCTATTTTTGTCAGTTAAATTGCTTAGAATTATAGTATCGCCAGTTTACCTGTCTTCAATTAGGACACCCTCACCTACATTAATAAAGTTCTGTTCATTACAAATGTTGAGTTCATCACAAAAATCATCTTTTGAATCCATATCAGTTAATAAGTCTATATCAGAAGCATAGGGGGATTCTAAACTTAAGAAAATGGTAATAATTTGTTCAGAATCATCTCTAATATATTTAAAGATATATTTTTAATATTTTATAATGATTTCTATAGTCACTCAATTTATATAAATAAATTGTTAAACGTTTACACACTATTTACAATCCTAACCTAAAAATAACCTATGAAACTCTTATGATCCAACTACACAAACGTGGACGTTTGAAAAATAACCTATAAGAAAATCACAAACCGTTTTAAAGTAAAATAAAACATAAAAATAACATCAGAAAACTGTAATTAAAACCGTCAATATTTTTATTTACCGTTTTTTCACACTATACAGGTTAACGAAACACATAAACAAAGCTAAAATAAAAATCACTCAAATAGGAAACACAAAGTTTTATTCAGAGATTTAACACACTACAGAATGGATAAATCAGCTGTTGTGCATTCCAGGATGGAGTCCCAACATGACAGACCTTAATGGGCACAGTTGTGACAAAAGTCCTTTTGAGATTCCTCTTACAATATACCAACACTATGCCTGAGTTAATGGCCACATATGTGTATTGATCCAAGAAGAGGATATAATATTCGATGGCTTTCGAATGTAAAGATTATGAATACTTATAATTCATTATGTTGTTTACAATTAAATTTAACCCTGTTATTTCACCCTCACCAATATAACACCACCGTAAGACGAACACGCATTTTAAACGATGGGAATGGTCTCTAAATGTCAGCAATTATATCCAGTGGGAAAAGAATTAAATTTAGAATGATAGAGTAAATAATCATTATATAATTTAACTTGTATCACTAAATTTGTAATATCCTACTAAAACCTAAGACGATTACAGGATCTGTACAGTTATATACATTATATTTGTTAGTTATATCTATGACATACCCACAGCTATATACCCCGACGTACATATATACATTTCAACTGAACTAACTCGCTATATATTTATAGTCTTCATCAGTTTTTAATAAAAGTTAAATTTTAAAATGAGATAAATACTATTTTAATAATATTATGATACCCATTAAACTAAAAGATAATATATATGTAAATGTGAGAGTATATGATAAGGCAAGTGATTGGATGTAGATCTCATTGTTTTCCTAATTCGGAGGTAATTATTAAAAATAATACAGTACAGTATTAGATTTTATTCAGTAAAATACTTCGTATATTAAAACAAATCATTATTTTGTCAACTAAACTAATTTCTCTAAATGCGCTATTTATCATCATGTGGAAACAATTATGTAAATTTTGATACTACAACTGCAGACTATAGTTGTTTGTCTAATCGCTGGATCATGAGAACAAGGCACGACGTGTTTTTGTGACAGAATCATTGGTTCATGAAAGCAAGGCATTGTTGAATATTCAACTAACAATAACTGTGTCTATTTACTTTCGGTTCTACAGCTCCATCACGTTTGTTAGCCCGGCTCTGTAAAAGTAAGGACAATATACAATAGAATACAATTTTACATGCTTATTAAATAGTGATAATGCAAAATCTCTACAAAAACAAGAGTATTTTCTTTATTAAAAAAACTAAATTTTTCTGCCAAACGAAGTTCCATAAATATTATGAACAACTAAATCTAACATATTATTTTGATAATTTACTGATACTTAACTAAGTTAATACGTAAGGGCTTACTTACTGAGGCGTTTCGAAACAATCGTTCTGAATATGTATATACATAAAATATATTTTATGATTAAATAACATATATTAATCTGGAATTCTAGAAACATTTCTTTTAATTTATTATTTTTTTTCAATGGATTATCGTACTTTTAACTACTAATGATTTTTGTGTACGGTTTTGATTTTTCAACATGATATGAAAGTGAAACCATTGTTTTATTTGAAATATTAATGCAATTTTCTATAGTTTGGTAAAATGATCTCTATTTTATTGAAAGGTAATGAAATTACGACCGCAATATAAAATTTCATAATTTACAAAGTGGATAAGTCTTAAAACGTACTGATAACTTAGATCAGGAATTTCAAATTTCATAAAATTATATTTCTGTAAAATATTATTTGGTTGGTAATTTCTGGCATCAACAATTTATTGTAAATTAAAAATCTATGATTTATTGTGTTATAATATATATAGAATAAATTTAAAATCATTTTCTAGTAAAAATCAATTCGCTTAACGCTTAACGCTTGGCCAGGCATTAGGAAATTAACGAATTAGAGATAACTAATTTAATCAGAGTTTTACCGAGCTGGGCTCGTTGATTTTAAAATCCCAAATATAAAATGGATCCAATGTACTGTTAAATTCTATTAGTAAATTACACTGAGTATGGGGAATACGTTGCTCTACGCTCAAATATTTCCTTCACTTAATAATTCAGTTTAGACTGTTTTCAAAATTGTTTGCCCTAATTTTCCATATAATTGGTTTTTAACAAAACATTTTCTGTAAATGATTTTTATTTTCTAACGCTGAACAGTTGAATTTACATATTAATGGTTTCACACCCTTTAATAATCGCAACCTTTTTAAGTAAAACTTCCAAAGTTCTATAAATTAGTATAAAAGTTTCCAATAACTTCAAGGACCTAATCCAAGTAAAAAGAATGAACCAGGTATCATTTCAAAATAGCGGGTAAAGCTAGTCTTGCAGCTTTTAAACTCAGTTACTACAAAATATGACAGTAAGACTTTATGGAACAGTCTATATTTAGTCAGAGGCTTCTAACCAAACTACACGTAACGTAGGAAGCTACAACCTCTATAATATTACTCGCCAACCAAGTTGACATATAAAATATAAGATAAATAAATAATTACTACCATTTAAAAATTTAATGAACTTATTTAAATATATCGCTAATAGTCAGACAAATTTTTTTAATATTTTAATGGCAATGGCTTACCTACCAAAATCATTTAGCATTTAAGATGAAGATGCTTAAACACAAGCTTAAGGAACAAACTTTTTTTTATTATGATGTTTTCGCCTCTATTTATGTTAGGATTGGTTACTACTTTCTTAAAATAAAAAAAAATATTTCTACATTTTATAGTTGTACCCTATTATTACATGATTCATACATCTTTTTCTACTCTCACCCGTGTTTCGCATGGATGCCCCTTTCCACAGGTTCCATGTTTACATATTCGGTAAATACAAATTCAATAATTACGACAAGGGATTCTTTACATCTCCTTCCCCAGACGGCGGAAAACTGGAGTCAGTTTGGTAAAATGAAAGATGATTAGGTCTAACTTTTCATGTCCTGCATCAACTTTATATATCAAATCGAAAATTTTTCATATATAATATATTGACCATTTCGTAATTATTCTAGTTTTCTTTTATTTAGCCGGTTTCCCTATTCCACGTATACCTGCTTTAAACTCCAATCCTTGGCTATTGCTGTCAAGTATTTATATATATTAGTAATGTGATTTCTTTGTTTTTTTTAACGCTAATAAATCTTTAGTTTCAGTTGTTTGTTTTATTTCTTTTAGTAGGATATTATTATTATTTCACCTTCTAATAACTGTTTAGATTTGGAATTAATATTGAGTGATCTGTTTCATTCTAATTTATACAATTGGATATGCAGATTGTTCATGTTATTTTGTTTCTATTTTCAGTCTTCATGCATCTTATCTTCTTGATCAAGGTTTGGTTCAGTCGTTCATTTTACCCTTTTGAAAGTGTAGCATTTACTGCTGTGAAAAATAGTTTTATTCTCGTGTTATCCAAATACTGGTTCAATTTCTTAGATTTAAATCCAGGGTATTTATCTGTTAGTATAATATTTTTATTATAAACATCGTTTACTTTTTCTGTTAATTCTGTGAAATCACTTAAGTTTTGGAAGTGACTATTGTATATTTTGTAAAAGGGTACTAGCAGGTGAAGATACCTTTTTTTAGATCTAGGACCTCCAAATCTTGTCGATGGTAACTATTTCGAATGGATATGTTTTGCTGGACCAAAATGAGATATCTGACCAAATTTTCTTAATTTGTTCCTAATGCTTACTTTACAGGTTTCATGAATAATCTTCATGTTTTGACCCTTTGTTTTTTGAAATATAATGTGGTGGAATTTTATAATGAAATGATTTTCTTCCTAAATGGAAAAATCTTATAAGTAGGCGTATATCTTTGATTACTTTCCAAGTACTTCTGGTAATATTATTTTCGGTTTATTTTTTATTTTTTGTAGTATATTTAATTTTTATATTGGAATTTATGTTTATTATTTTTTATGTTTTATTTCATCGTTTGATCTGTTTTTAAATAACTTAATTTGAAGAAATTCACAATTTTTATTTATCCTTTTGTATTTACATATGTTTGAATAACTAGGTTTCTGCTAAAACAATCGTCTTCCGAATTATTTTTCCCGGGATAGTATACAATTCTTATATTATGTTGTGGAAGAAAATATGCCCGATATCGCCAAACCATTGTAGCCTCTTTTATCGCTAAACATACGTTATAAATAACATCTTTTTTCCATTTTTGTCCTTGTTCTACTTATATTGATAAATAAGGTACAGGTTTTATTTCAACGTTTGCTTGTTTTGTTTCAGAAATTCTCCTATTCCGATTTAATTTGTGTCTGTATATATATATTTGTATATATATTTAAATCAATGGTATGTCCTGTATCGTAGTAGTGCTTGTACAGAGCCGACATTTTCTGCTTTTTTTAAGGCTAAGTTTGTGCTCCTCTAGCCTACCTGAGATACGTCTGCTCGTTTTTCCAATGTACGATTCCTTTCAATTTTCATGATGACTCTCTCATGCCTATAGCTTTGTTTCGTTATGTGAATGACATTGTGGCACAGAACTTGATAAGTTCCTTACGTACCTCAACTCTCGCCACTTCAGGATATTTTTCACTTTGGAATTAGAGAGCGATGGCTGTATGACGTTTCTTCTTTTAGGAAGGGTCAGAATGGCTGCGTTCACCATTCGGTCTACATAAAACCGACTTATACCAATAGATATTTTATCGCTGAGTCACAAATCCAAGCTGTCGCTGACACGCTCTCTTGGTTTCACATTTTAACCGACATCCATTCCAGGAACCTTGAACTTGTTACAACGAAAGAGGTGCTTAGAAGCAATGGATATAACTATTATGCCATTGATAAAGGGTTACACTGCCAATGTGTTCTTTCGGTTAACGTGGTCGAGAGGGAGATTGAGAATAATGGTACGGTTTTTCCGCCTTTTATTAGCGTGACCTCTGATACAACTGGCAGTCTCTTTAGGAGGCATGGTATATGTTATGACTACAATCCTAACATCACAATCGGCAAGGTTCTACGTAACGCCAAATATAAGACCTTTTAGGAAAATCATATAGTTTATATCGTTGTTTGAGGAATTTGTAAGAAATTGTACATTGGCCAAACGAACAGGCGTATCTCAGCTAGGTTTGTTAAACTTAGCCGTAAAAACAAGCAGAAAACGTCGGCTCTGTACAAGCACCACTGCGATACAGGACATACCATTGATTTCCAGTCTTACCGACAGACTGCTCAAGTAGAAAACTGCATGACTATTAATATACGTAAGGCAGTCGTAATAAAGAAGTAATGGAGTCCTAACAAACGCGTTGATACTTTGAATATTCCCGCATTGTAGAAATGTGTCATTGATAAATTTTATCACTAGAAAAATTCACAAAAGGAAAGGAATGTGAGTAATTGTATGGCTCAGGCGCGAATGGATTGACATCAATGGGCGGGGCTTATTTCCTCTATGTATAGGAGCTGAATCGTCTGCGCTCCTCATTCATTCTTCAACTGTTGAATGAGTCACCTCGTTAATGCTAGAATCTAGCGAAACTTCGGAACTGCGAACTTATGCACTGCAGAATAAATGGATGTACTCCGGATGGTAGCTATTCATAATCATCATCATCATTATCATCATCATCATATATATATATATATATATATATATATATATATATATATATATATTTAATAAATTTAAAATATTTCAAACACAAGAATACTTTTAATGAATATATTTATTCAAAGCTTTTCGCCGATAAAAAAGTATCAGCATCTTCACGAAAAATAATTATCTAATAAAATACTTTTACAAAATTAAACCATATGTACTACAAAGAATCATATGTTTATAATTATTGCACTTTATGTAAATTTTTCTATAACATCAATGACTTTATAAATAGTTTGGTGCCTTGATCTCACTTGAATTTGTTCATCAATTAATTTGTCTTTAACTTTATGCTTATAAATTTCCAATGTTTCAAATATATTCATTTTTAATCCTTTATTTAATTCTTTTATTAATTTCATATTTTCTATTTCCGTAAACTCATGTCCATTATTAATACAATGCGTAACTAAATTGGATTTGTATATGTTTGGTTTGATATAAGCGTTTAAATGTTCTTTGTATCTTTCTTTTAATTTCTTTTTTGTTTGTCCTACATATAATTTATTACAAGTTTGACATTTTATATTATATACTCCATTTCTTTCGTGCATATTATTTTGATTTTTGTTATTGTTTATTAAATTTGTAATTTTATTATCGGTTTTATATGTAATTTGTAAATTTGTTTCTTTAAATAATATTGTAATTTTATTTATTTCATTACCAGTGAATGTAAAAGTTGTCCAAATATTTTCTCTCTTATTAGGTACAAAATTATTTTCGAGTTTCTGTTTTCTTATTATATTATTATTTAATTTATCTATAGTTTTTCTTTTATATCCATTTTCTAAGCCAATTTGATATATTATATTTTTCTCCTTTATTTGATCATTTAAACTCATTGGTATTTTGTGCATTCTATGTAGTAAATTATAAAGCGCTGCCATTTTTTGGTTGTATGGATGGTTCGAATAATTGGGTATTATTTGATTTGTCTGCGTTGGTTTTCTATATATATTATATTCAAATGATTCTTTGTTTCTAGTAATTGTAATATCTAAATAATTTATTTTATTTTTTATTTCAAATTCATGAGTAAATTTTATGTTTTCGTGTATATTATTTATACATTTTAATATTTTGTCAATGTTTGAACCATTATTATTTGATATGTATAATCCATCATCTACATATCTAAACCAGTGTCCATTTTGATCATATGTTTTAATAATCTTATCTATATCAATGTCTATATTTTGTAAAAATATTTCCGATAATATGCTGGACATTGGAGAGCCCATTGTTAATCCATCCTTTTGTTTATAAATTTTATTATTATATAAAAAATAATTTTGATTTAATATGATTTTTAATGTATTTATTATTTCTTGTGTTAATGTGTTATCTTTTTCAAATGTGTCTATATTATTTTTTATTATTTCAAGCGTTTTCATTATAAGTATGTTATTATACATGTTAGTAACATCAAATGATATTAATTTTGTATTATTATCAATTTTAATATCTTTTAATTTTTCAATAAGTTCAATCGAGTTTTTTATATTATGAGTATTATTTAATTTTACCTTATCTTTAAGTAATAAAGCCAAATATTTTGAAATTTTATAAGAAGGAGCTGTTGTAAAATTAACTAATGGCCTAATTGGTTTATCTTCTTTGTGCAATTTAATTAGTCCATTTAATCTTGGAATTTTAGGATTCTCATTTATGTAATTATTAGTATATTTTTGATTAAATAATTTAGATGATGTTTTTATTATATTTTTTATTTCATTTTGATATTTGTCTGTGGGATCTTTATTTATTTCTGTATATTGGTTTTTAGATATATAATTTTCAGTTTTATTTATATGTTCTTGTTTATCAATAATAACTACAGCATTACCTTTATCAGCTTTTGTCAAAATGAGATCATTAGTTTGTAATTTTTGTTTAATTTGATGAATTTGCGAGTATTGTTTTATGTGTGTATGATTAGTTTTCTTATTTTTAATTAACTTTATTATTTCATGTGATGTTTTTATTCGCATATTTTCTTGTTCCTCTACTTTTAGTTTATTGATCGCCAATTCAGTATCTATTATTATTGTATCAATATTTCTTTTTATATCTTTTTTAAGGTTGACTTTATTATTATTTTCTAAAATTTTTATTTCATTTTGACTGAATTTAGTATTTGTTAAATTAACGAAATTGGGGTGAAACTTATGATGTTGTATGATTACTTCATTATTTTTATCTTTGTTCATTTTTAATATATCTAGTTTTTTGGTTAGAGTGTTCATTTTTCTTTGTCTATATTTAAACAAAAAGATATTAATTTTATTAAATTTTTCTTCCCATTTTGTTTTATCCATAAAAAATGCTAGTTTTAAATGTAATTTATAAATTTCAAAAGTTATTTCATTTTGTTTCTTATATAAAAATTTGATTTCATTTCTAACACACAGAATTTCAGCTTGTTTACATGTTTTTTGTGCTACATTACTTTTATTTTTAATATTAATTCGTGCATATTTAGGAACAATATTATTAATAATACATTGTTTGTTAAAAAATATATTACAATTAGTTTTCATTAATTGAATTTCATTAAACAAATTTACAAATTACATATAAAACCGATAATAAAATTACAAATTTAATAAACAATAACAAAAATCAAAATAATATGCACGAAAGAAATGGAGTATATAATATAAAATGTCAAACTTGTAATAAATTATATGTAGGACAAACAAAAAAGAAATTAAAAGAAAGATACAAAGAACATTTAAACGCTTATATCAAACCAAACATATACAAATCCAATTTAGCTACGCATTGTATTAATAATGGACATGAGTTTCCGGAAATAGAAAATATGAAATTAATAAAAGAATTAAATAAAGGATTAAAAATGAATATATTTGAAACATTGGAAATTTATAAGCATAAAGTTAAAGACAAATTAATTGATGAACAAATTCAAGTGAGATCAAGGCACCAAACTATTTATAAAGTCATTGATGTTATAGAAAAATTTACATAAAGTGCAATAATTATAAACATATGATTCTTTGTAGTACATATGGTTTAATTTTGTAAAAGTATTTTATTAGATAATTATTTTTCGTGAAGATGCTGATACTTTTTTATCGGCGAAAAGCTTTGAATAAATATATTCATTAAAAGTATTCTTGTGTTTGAAATATTTTAAATTTATTAAATATATATATATATATATATATATAGGCCTATGGGTGGATTCTAATCGGAAATAATAAACATGGGTTGTGAGTAAAGTAACTGTTTAGTCTTATCAAAAGCTATTTGGTCATACCAGATAAATTTTTAATTTTTTCCTAATAAATTATGAAGTGTTTCCAGCGTTATTGTAAAACTAGGAACATAATTATTGTAATAGTTTACGTTTCCTAGAAATTAAGGCACTTGTTATTTATTTTGATGGTACAGGAGCCTCTTCTATAGATATTAAATTATCCTTGGTTGTCAACTTTAAAAATTAAAACAGTATACTCTAAATCTCACTACACAATAATTTATTAAAAGCAAAAGCACTAGTTTAATAAAACAAAAAGACTAGTATCGACGACGATGTCGCTTTATCAGTGCCCATTGTTCTCACTAGTTTAAGCTGTAATCGACTTAATGTCCCTGATAGGTTCGATTGTGCTTTTCTCTATTATGTAGCCCAAGTATTCCACGGAGTTGGCTGCAAATATCCATCTTAAACGTTTGAGTTTAAAACATGCATACAGTCTTGCTTCTAGAAGCTTTGATAAGTGCTAAACGTGTTATTCAAAAGTCTCTAAATAGTTATAATATCGTCCTTATAGTTAACTGCAAAATTTGCTAGCCGATATGTTTTTATCCTGTTCTACATCCTGGTGCGCAAAAGAATGTCTGGTGCTGTTTTAACACAAACAGTAGACAGGTCCATTCAAAGTGGCCTTGTGTAACAAATCAAATGCTGTTTTGTGTCTGTCTTGTATTATCCGCGTAATTGTCTAAAAATTCTGATTTAACATTCTGTGTAGCAAATATTTTAAATTTTCTAAACTTTAAAATTATATCTCTGATAAGTGGCAAAGGTTGTAACTGAGGAATAACTATTTTCTTGAGATAACTTTGATATTTTACCTTTCTTTCTTAATTTTGTATGGTTTTATGAAATTATTTATTTATTAGGTTAGGTATGGTAAAATGACATTAACAGTTCTGACCAATACACAATTATCTATTAATAAGAAATATTTAATGTTGAAGTCCACAGTCAATAGAAATTCTCTACGAAATCTCATACACTGGGGAATAACAAATCTTCTCTATATAAGCAGCTTACGGTTTAGTTCCTTTCAACAAATTTTATTGTACTGCGTAGATCTCTCCTTGAAACGAAGTATACAAGCAGGGAGTATTACAGATAACTTTGTACGCTTGGAAATACGACTACGCCTTTCCTCTCCTTCTTATAGCGAACAATACAACGTCGCCTTACAGACAAAGCTAATTGCAATACAATATTTTCAATGTTGTTAAATTAAAAATGTTTAGTTGTAAAAATCTTTTACAACGCTCACGCAAAAAATATCAATTTAGCTATGGTTTCAAATATTTTCTACGGTATGCAATATTAACAAAATAGTTTCTTCAATGGTATAATTTTTTATATATCCAGTCCAGAGTTTTTTTTTTTTTTTTTAATTTTGTACGCTGCATTGTATTACGTTTGTTCCATCAGGTATTATATTAATTTCATAGTTTCTTACAGTTTAAAAAATATTGTTGTTTAATTACATTTAGTGCTTACTTTATTGTTCTAAAACTCGCAAGTTAAATCCAATTTACTTTTAATGCCAGAAGTGACCAAACCCTGCCCTTTGTGTGTGTTTTTAAAAAGCAAACATATCTTGTCGAATACTTTTTATTGTTACTGTTATTCATTGTCTATTACTTCTTTTCTGTACACTATGAGGTCTAGCCGATTTATGGTTTCTAGCTAAGCTGGTATTTGGAGACAACAAACGTTTGGTTTAATGGTGTAATGTCCTCGGTCAGTTGGTGTTACTTCTATCTTTTTGCTATCGAAAGGTTCTGAATATATTCTCAAGTGTTTGTATGTATTATTACATTGAAACAGTGTTCGTACAAATACTAGTCGTCCAACACAATATGTTACGTGCTAGTTTTTATAGACACACACAAAACACTCAATACAGTAGCAAAACATAAAATACTGAAAGCTTAGAGAAAATAACTGCTGTCCAAGGTTACACCGTGTGTTATCAATACCATACTGAGCAAACTAAAAAAAAAAACTGGAGTATGTATTACAGAAATATATATTGATTCACCTTAAATTACTTTCGGCAACAAGTAGTATTGTTCCTCAAGGATTTTACAACTTGTTTGCTTTCCTTATTTTATCTTCTGCTAACACCTTCCCTAGTTCCACTCTCCTACTTTCTGTCCTCTTCTCTCTATTGCTTAGTCTTTTAAAATTCATCTTCGCAATTATGTACAATCCCCGGCCTCCCACTCTCTTTAAATGCCTGTGCATTCTTCGTTACTCTATTTACTCAGACGCTCAAATCCGAATACTCACCATCAGCAGTCAGCTCTTTCACTCTTATTTTGAAAAAAATATTTGTATACTTTTTTTATGTAGGATATGTTTATACTATTGGTTTACACTCCTGATAATTTTTAAACAAAACATTTATAGATCGTAGTTTATGTTTGTTATATTTAACGACCGTTCTAGTAATTTTGATTCAAATGCTCTATGAAAAATCCCCTTCTGAAAAATTACTTGTCACATCTACTTTCTTAACGAAGAAATAACAAAAGGGCGGAAAAACGAATACATAACACTATTGTAAAGAGTATTTTGACTTACGGATTAGAAACGTGCGTAATGTCGCATGCAGTCAAAAGAAAGATTGACGCAGTAGAAACGAACACTTATAAAAGATCTTGTCATATCTCTAGATGAACAATAGGACACATGGAAGCATTAGGGAGATGATAGAGAAGACGGAGACAGTCATAGAGAAGATTCAAAGGTGACAGCTGATAAAGTTCGGACACGTAATGACGATGTCAGAGGGAGGATTACAGATAGTTGGTATGAATGAACGGCACCGGAGAGAAGAAGAAAGAAAAAGACTCAGACTAACAGAGGGTGAAACCATCAACAAATCCATAAATTAAAGGTACTTATCGGTGGAACACCTCTGCGATAAGAAAGTACGAGGGCAAAATTTTGAAATCTGACGGTTACTGCAGACATTTTAAAGCCTACATTATATTATTTATTATCTATTTACGTGCCTGCATTTTAGTAAGCAAAATTAACTATATCACATTCCTTAAATCTTAAATCGACTTCTCAAATTATGCGTCTTATCTGCCTCTTACCATGGCGCTGTTACTTAGTGCTATTGACAATAATTTGTATCCCTATTTCGTCATAGTTCTAACTTACAAAACACTTAATGAACTTTTCCGTATCTTGCGTCGAACGCTTTGTAAATATGCTTTACTTACTAGCCCTTCTCGCGAAAAAAACTTTCCCTTTTCTATTTTAATACTGTCATCTCTATATAGATTTAAAAGGGCGTAGGTGATGAATTGAAAGAACGTAAATAAAGCGCTGTTGATGTTTTTATATTAGTCTATAAAAAAAAAACACCTGTACCGATTTTATACAGTTTTTAATGTCTGTAATCTTCTTTCACTGGCTTTTCTCTTCGAGTATTATGGAACATACATTCTCTCAAAGTTTATTTTGGGGTATTAATTCGTACGAGTTCCTAGTATCTACCACTGTAAGAATTTGTTTTGCGATCATTGTCAAACCTTTTCTATCTGGGGAAGTAATAACAAAGGCGATTAAAATATTTTTAGGTTTAACTTTATTTCATAAGACAATATCAAACAAATTTTAAAAATAAAATATACATCATTGAAACACAAATAAAATCTATTTCGAAAGTATTGCTATTTAAAGATAATAAAACAGTTAAACGTTAATAAAAACTTTATTATTGTCTTGCATTTTGCATACTATTTGGGACATGGGTGGATTGACGATGGAACCTTGCTGGTAAGTTATTTTAGAATACATATTTTAATGTAATCCTAATTGAAATAGAGAAAATGGAGGGAATATGTTACAGAGATCTATACGCAACCCAGTCGTTAAACTAGTTTCATTCCACATGACCATGATCACAGATCTACACTTAAAACCTAAGTCTGGTAACTTGTTAATACCTAGATTCAATAAATGAGGTTCGTTGATTTGATCTACTGAAACCTAGTTCAAAGCAAACCATGAGAATAATTATATATATATATATATATATATATATATATATATATATATATATATATATATGTATTTATATATTTACACGTTCTAATGGTAGCCGTGGTCCAACTGAACTTATTTTAGTGATAATAAAATATGGCTGAATATATGTTAGGCTACTGAAGAGTTTTTGTAGGTCAAACATGAAGTCAGAAGTAGCCTAAGTGGAAAGTCATAGGACACAAAAAAAAAATCATAGACCTAGAAAAAGGACAACTTATTTACAAAGAGAGACATTTTTGGCTTGTTTTCTTTCCTAATAGTATTTCTATAGACCTTTAGAAGAAATCGTTCTTTTTGAAACTCAATCATTTGGTATTATTGGGCCACAATAAAATATTCATCCTCATGCTGTCGTAAATTTTTCGAAGCACAATTTTTTTAATATTTTTATAATTTTGATTATTACTAAACATAGTTCTGTTTAAAACACGGACAAAATAAGATGCAACTGATAATTTTTAATATATTTTGCTGTAATTTCAGCAGACATTTGAATGAAATGAAACTTCCTGTGATTGTATAGAAATATGACATGACAGTTTCGATACGTGGGATCCGTTCATTTAATTTTAGATTCAATCTGTTGCCGATTCAATTCCACGATGTATTTTCATGAAGTAGTGGAACGGTTACAGGAAATAGGAATCCTGTTCACCTTTTAACTCCAAATCTCACGTTATGACAAGCAATTGTTAAATCCCTAAAACAGTAACTGTAAAATCGTTAAAATAGGTTTGCACTCTGGCAAAAACTGAAATCCAGTGGGTTTAGACTAGATGAATGTAAAGTGGTTTTCAATGCAATTACAATGTTTAATTCCCAAAGGTAAATGGTTAAACTGAACTAAGTCCCTAAAGATGATGCGCAATGGAAAATCCGACGTTTTGCCTTTTATCATTGGTCAATCGCTTTCTGCTGAATTTTTAACAATGTAACACTTCTGCTATCTGAATGAATTATTGATATTGTTAAACCCCAGTTCTCTTTTTCTAGTAAAAACGTTGAATAAAATATTATTATCATTGTTATTATTATTATTATTATTATTATCATTAACTCCGCTATTCCAGTCCCAAGTTCGGTGCCTCATCTTATGATGGATAAAGAGGAGGGTAGAAGAGGTACACCTGTTTGAAAAACCTTGGTTCAGCTTGTTCGGCTAATTTTACCGTAAATACAATTAAGTTAGGTTCCGCGGAGTGTTGCTATCGAGTGGCGATGGTGGGATCTTAATGGAATTTTCTATTTAACTTTTTTTCCTAGGTGACGTGTTAGGTAAATTTTATATAAACGATTTTTTGTTTATAAGTTATTCCTAATTTTTAAATTCCAAGAGTTGATTGGATTTTCTAATTAAAATATCAGATAACATATAAAGTTGTTAGGGTAAATGTGAGTTGAATGGCTCAAGTATCTAAAGGCAAATTACTATTTTGTTCCAACAATTATGGATATTTATAGTATAATAATAATGGAATAACATTGATAACATAATGTTTGATTTTTTTAAGTACGTAAATAAAATTTGAATAAATATTACCGAATCTTTGAATATAAACTAAGCTAAATAAATATTTATTTATTATAGGCCTATTCTGGAATAAAATTTCCTAAATCAGATAGGCATGGGTCAGATAAACCCGTTAGTTGCATGGGCCTATAACCAAACTATATATTAGGTTATTACTAATTTTCAATTTAATTTAAAACTAAGTAAAACGATCTGTGTTGCTTTACTAAATTATTGATGAACATAATTAGTTTAAAGAAGGTTTAAATTAATTTAAGGAAGGTATGATTAAAATATAATAAACAACGTCCTTAAATTAATAGTTTGACTTTTGATTTTAATGGTTATTATCAAACTGCTGTATATAATAAAATAGCCTTAGTAATAAAACGATTTCTCGTATAGAATATGCCTACTGGTATTAATCGTAATATGTAATCGCATTATCTTCGATAGGGATCTGCTAAGCTCGCTAAAATTACACACATTTCAACATCTCAATTTAGATTCATATAAATTGTTTTACCATTAAGTATTCTTTAATATCGTTGCCAAATTTAATTTTTGGATAGCGAATACTGTTGCTACTTTAGAATATTAATAATGAAGAATACATGAAGATAAGTTACAAGTTATTGTATGCAGATACACTAACAGTACCTGCAGTTTTCCACTAACTTATTTATATTTTTAATAAGTGACATTTAGTATGGTACTTTATATATCTAGCTAGAACTCTTATATGCAGATTATTTGTAATCTTTTTGAAAATTTAGCTGAAACTTAATTTATGTATATAATTAGGAATGTACATTTAAATATTATGTTGTAGCCTTGCCTATGAATTATTCGCTCAGAGTGACCTTGTAACATATGCATATATATTATGTTATTTTCTAATCGTACTAAATTGAACACGTTGTATGTAAATAATATAACGACTTGGTACTTACGATCTCTTAAAAGAACCGTTAAATTCATTTTAGTGTGACTAATTTCTTATTACGTATTTATTATTGACTCTTAATTGTTGGCTCGCTTGTAACATAACTGTTGTGTAACAGTAACATTATGTGAACATACATAATTGAATGTGAGTGAACTTATTTATACGCTGTCAAGGGTTTTTAAGGTTTTTTATAAGTATCCGTGTTTATGTTGGAACTCAAATGTTGCCTACTATTAAAACCAGACATGTTTTATCGTAAACAACAAAGATGATTTACATCTTTGTTTCACATAATCTATTGCAAAATAAGAAGTTTATAATAACAAGTTTATATTGTCCTATCTTTGTAGCAAACGATGTAGAAAAATGGCTTTGCATAACATCATCTAGGACAAGAACTAATCTCAAATAAAGACAAAACTCTAGACAAGAAGATAAAACCTGAATTATGTTTTAATTAAACAATAAACAATACAAGTTTTATATTATTTTTCTAGAGAAAAAAATTAATTCTTATCGCATCTGGATTATTGTATCCTTATGACTGGAAATCGGCAAAAATTATGTATATTATTATAAAAAATGAAAAAGGTGCTTAAAATTACCACAATATATACAAAATTTATATTGCAATTGAAAGTCTATTCTAATTGTAGCCAATTATATTATTATGTGTAAATTTATATTCTACATTTTTCTCATATAATACTAGGCTCTTTTTAATTATTGTTCTTAAGTTTCTTGATCCAGACTGTTTTTTTCCATTTCCTGATGAGATAACTCTAAAGTTAGTTCACGGAGTCATTAATGTATTGTCCTATTTAGTACCCTATAGTGTTTTTGTTCAATTTTTCTCCATACAATTAATTTTCTGACATTCTCATTGACATTCCCTTTCCTTCAGCCTATTCGTGACTACGTTAATAGGTAAAATTTCCACTCAATCTCACTTCTATACTGCTCATTTTACGTTTGCATATATTGTTGTACACCTTTTAAAATGATGTAATACATAGTTTTTCTGTTGTTTTTTATTGTTTAACTCACCATTAAGTGCTGTGTAAATATTATTCCTTGTAATGCAATACGAGTACTTTGTATTTTTTGCTTACTTTTAAATTTGTAATAAGGATGAAACATTAAACTTTATAAATGTATATTTATCTGTTATCGTCTAGTCAGCATATCAACATTTACGCCAGCCAGGATAAGTTAGGTTTTTCGACTTTTACATTTAGTAGTGAGTATTTTTGAATAATTTACTATTCAGTTACTACTTGGTTGTCCGCAATTTGTGTAGTACGGATTTCGTATTTTCTACTAGTTTTAAGCACATATATATATAATTTTTCCTTTTAACTTTTATTATTGTGACTGAGATTTATCTCTTCAGATTTAATCTGAGTGAATCTCCACTCTGCTCTAACTGTAGAAAAGAGGAGGAGACTCTAGACCATATCCTCCTTCGACGCTCCTCACCAATTCCTCCAAGAGCAGCTCTGGTGTCAGCACTGGTAAGCCTTGGAAACATCAAAACAATATTGATCGATAAACAGTTTTGGAACTTAGCTGCAGCAACCTATTATGGACATAGGAACATCAGAGTCACATGACCCTGAACGTCCGCAGCAAGAAGTAAGTAAGAAGAAATTTTAATTTTTTTTAAAATTTAAATAAAACCAGGGACAATAGATGCTCTTGTTATAATTACTCCGAGTAATAATGTCTTCTGATTTATTTTCTACCACCCCTACTGTCACTCTCTGTTCCTTATACAGCTCTGTGACCTGGAAAATTCCATAAAATCCTGTGAACTGAATTCCACTACAATTTCACCTTTCTGAAAAGTGTTGTCACTTACAAGACATATAGGTGCATGAATAAAATACATTCGCTGTCTCATATTTACTTGCTCTTAGGCGTTTTCCTCTATGACCTTATATTAAATTTTTTAATAATTTAAAATTTTCCATCTTTATCTTAAGCAACTACATATTTAATGAAAAAAATTTGAACGCCTGTTATTATTTAACTGAATAAAGTAACAAAGATAAACCTAATAGGATAGTTAGTCTTAAAATTTGGCTAAAACTTTCTTTACTTTTGATAACGTTTTGTAAGTATGCACAATATTTCTATTTATTTAAATAGTTCATTTTACTAAATGGAGAAGACATGTCATAAAATTTAGCGATGAAAAAATCGACTCCAGCTTTAGAGGTTTTTTCTTTCTTTGCAAAACGCGAAATTTATGAAGAATGCAGAGCATAACTAGGCCTACCGTTGATAACAGCTAAGAACATAATTGTAGTTGAGTTCCTCATACAACACTCTTTATAAAGCATAATTTAATACAAACTTTTACAAATCAAAAGGAGTACCGTAAACTTTCGGATATCCGAGTCCCGATATTTCCAGCTTCCGTATAAATTGAACCTATTTATATTTGAGCCTATATTATCTATTTGAAAGGAAATGAACCGGGCGTTCAAGAAATATTTATATCAATACGTCATGGAAAGGAGAAGAGTCAGGCTTCCTAGACATGTTTATATCGATACGCTATTCTACTTTCTCCCCATTCTGTTATTTTTGCTGTTATGCTGATGCTTATACTCGCTGTTATGTTGTGTTTGAATGTCGTATCAGTTATGTTTATATGGCAGTCAGTGGGCCATAATACCTTTGTTTATTTACGCTGTAAATTTTGACAATCAACAAATATCCCTGTACAAATGTCTAGTATGGTGCGTGATATATTAGAAAATAAACTTTCTTGAAGCAAACAAATAATAAAATAAGGATGACACTCATGATTAGCTGGAAAGATCTTTATTTTTGGTAAAAATTAGTCTGTTTGAGCTGTTGGTACAGTGATCTAGATATGAGGGGGTTTACTGTATTAGGGTTCATTACCAGTCCTATTTTTGTAATTCTCAGGAACCTTTACCGTGTAATCCGAGTTTTCGTTAACCCAATGGGGTTTCGGACCCATTCACCTCTAATTGTCGAGACTCTACTGTAATTTTACCACACTTGTTCAGTCCAAAGTCTATAGAAACTTACTTAATTATTGAAAATGAATAAGTAATGATAAAACTTACGCATTAAAAATTTAACAAGTTGATAATGTAGAATTTAAAGTAATAAAAAGCTATTAGTACTAAATATTTAAATTACATAAATTATTCCATAAACAGCAATCTTGAAACATAAAAAAATAATCAATCCCCCATTTATATATAGACTGCTATCACCATAGCTATCACTACATATAATGACAATTTCTCCAAGATTAAGGAGGTGATTGCTAAGGAATTGAACACGAAATACGCTACGCATTGTGAGAGGTCTGACCTGGATTCAGTCAAGAAACAAATGTTTAATCGCCGATCGACATTTAGACACGGCGTGATGAAATTTTTTAAAAAAATATTTTTTTTTTTATTTTACGATTCAGATTGGGAGAGGTACTATTTTTAATATTAAAAATAGTAGAAAACTATTAATTTTTTTACTAATAAAGTAATTGCCATTTTTTTATTATATATTTTTTTATTATATCATATTTATTCTCGCAGAGATAATTACTAGTTTTCAAGCGGTTGACTTGAGAGCCAGGTACAACTATTTATTTATACAGACAACGTTTTA